>BEWF01000230.1:0-26915 GCA_002583695.1 Pleurotus salmoneostramineus
TGTTGCGCATTTTGGGCGCTTCTCGCTTTCCCACGGTCAGTAAAAGATTCTCACGGTCAGTTCAAGAACTTTCTCACGGTAACAAATATTTTCCCACGGTCAGTCAAATTTTCCCACGCTTCTGAAAGGTAGCGGTTGCATTTCATTATAACTCCGAAAAAGTTCCCACGGTAAGTATATTTTTCTCACGGTCAATGTAACCGCTATTGAATCCTAAACTTTTGAAATTTTCCCACAGTCAGTAAAATTTTCTCACGCTTCCCACGGTCACAATAATGTTCCCACGGTCAATATATGGCCCTGCAAATTCAAACCACCCAGATCCAGGCCCATTTGCGCTTTTTTGAAATATTTTCCCACAGTCAATAGACAATTGTCCCACGGTCAGTAGCAGCAAAAGGGGGGCTACCCACCGCTCTTTTTTCAAAAAATTCCCACGGTCACAAAGTATTTCACACAGTTAGTATTATTAAGCAGTCCCACAGTCACTTTGGAATTCCCACAGTCAATGCATTATTGCAGGGTTTTTCCTAAATAGGCTGCTACGCATTTTAACTTATCTACTTTCCCACGCAAATACATTAAAGTAAATAGTTATCCATATTCCATTTTGGGTTGTCCCCTTCAATACTGCTATTAGATAAGCAGCTCTAATTGGTTTGCTACCATATATTCCCTAATGCATTATGGCTGGCAAAGCCCATATTGCATTGAAGTACCTGGCTATTCCCAAGGTGTAATGCATTAATACTACAGCATATGGTGGCATTGAGGTCCACATTGCTAAGCGTATGTATCTGTCACGTCTACGTTCAATTGTCCATTAGATGACCGTCATGACAGACACCCAGCCATCCGGCGATTTCACCTATACCATATACCACACAGGTCCAAAACTCAAGGCTGAGCATGCCATTGAAGTTGTTCTGGACGAAAGCCATTGGTTTAGACGCGGAAATACCGGTCCAGGTAAGGCAACCCGCCATATGCTCTTGATATGCTCAGCTCTCACCAACTTGCCCACCATAGAGATCGATGACAACGGCGTCAGAGTATTCAAGACGATTGCTATGCTCAATTGTTTCACCAATTTGGCAGAACACCGATTCGCCATCGCAGTCATCACGCCAAAGGATAGTTCGCTCTTGGATATCATCGACCTCAAGTTTATCGGCAACCAGGTCTCCGAACCGTTGACGTTGGACGAATTAGGTCTGTTTGCGTATGAGGGGACGGTACCACAGTAGAGTAGCAGCTCAGTCACTTGTTCGAAAGTATCCCCAAAAGTTGTTCCAGAGTGTCGGCTTGGTAGTATCCGCAAGATCGTTGAAGATCTAGGCGACGAGATTGAACCGATGATTAACCCTTGATGTGAAACCCATTTAAGAGAATAGCCTTCGTGCCGTGCGAACGTTTTCCCCGCTGTCATCTGAATGGACTACCCTGGACTACCCAGATTGTGGCGTGGCGTTCCAATCAGAAATATCTCGATCGTGGTCGATGTCAATGAGCGGGAAAGCCTCTGTGCCTTAACCAACCCCAGCAAACAATAACTTCGCGGAACGCCGCCCGCATCGCGAAACAAATTCGTGGGGGAGGTACGGTTTAGGCTAGCGTCGAATTATCTTGAATATCAACTCGAAAGACCCCATCACATCTTTAACTCGCCATACTTCCTACCATGATTTGGTCGCTAAAACACCCTCTGCTCTCACCTATTCTTCAAGAATATGCCCCGAAATGGATTGAGGCCGAGGAGGATAAGAGATACCTCGTCACGAATGCCTGTGCTGAGCGGATTTGGGAGGTGGCGCAAAGCAACCAATCCATCTTGACAAAGTTGGAGGACTTCGAGTCGACACGTTTGGTTAGCTTTCCCGATGCCTGTCCACCTGAGCTCTGACTAAAGTCATGATAGAGTGTTCTTAGAAGGTTTACCATGTATAAAGCAGGAATCCGAGGATGATAGAAAACTGGGACGTCTGGCCAAAGCGGCCCCTGTTTCCATAGAATCGCGTGATTCGACGATCAGTATGCTTATGTAATTGTTGTTCAAAAGTGCCGATGGCACCATCATCGATGCTGAACGTGAACGTTGAATATTGAAGCTGAAGCTTGAAGATCGCTCCCTCGATTAGACCCTGTGTTTCGGAAGCTTTTTCATTTCAAATACGCTGTCACTTCGGAACAATCTGTCAACGATCTCCGTAACTTGGTGGCGCCGGGATACATCCTTGATCCAACCCATGGATCCTCGGGACGCATACAGTGCTTGTTCTGTTGAACATACCATGGGAAAAGCGGTAAAATTTATGCACGCCTGTATGATGGCACACATTCTGGATCGAGCGTTGATGAAATGCCCCTGTAGGTGCCTGCACAGTGAGCCTGCCGGCCATCGCCAGCTATCATTTTCAGATGGAACGCGAGCTACGTATGATCTTGTCGCCACCCGGCAAGTCTGCGCCCGAACGCAGTCCAAGCTACCCCCAGTGTGGCGTTGCTGGAATGGTGAAAAGTTTTCTTTTCCTTGACTGGTTGCATTATTCTCAATCTAACGATTGTCGATCTTGCTTAGACATATGATTTGGTCACCCCACTACCGGCACTCTGTTGGCGGCTTTGCCCCAACAAGTTGCGTCGGACTGAATGGCGTATCCTGATGCCCTCAGAAAATTTCAGAGGCTAGTGCGCCACAATTACCCTCGTGAACTTGTCCTTTGTGGAGGAACCTCTTGGATATCTGCGGCTATATCTACATCGGTGAGACTTCATACGTTCTACAATTCCCTGCCTTTCCTGCTATTCTGATTCCTTCGTGCCAATTATTGATCATGCTTTGGACCAACAGTCACCCTTTGTACCTCACGATCTTGAATAACACCTTCAAACGTTGGCATGATGCTTCAGGCGACGGTCGACATGCGATTGTGGTCAAGTCTGCTCAACAGATATGGGATATCGCGTCAAAATCCGAAGACTTGAAGCTCATTCTCGTCACCATGGATGAGACTATGAAGGTGTTGCCATCGCCGTCTTGCTTTCGTACCTAGCTGATATCCTGTTTCAGAAAGTCGGCACTTGGTACAAGAACACCGCTCAGAAAGGGCCTCAGGGAAGACGCACTCGTCGACCTAGAAAACGCCACGAACCCTGGGCTTTGAAACGTCTATCAGCAAGGCGATACGCGATCATGGCCACGGAAAAGAGCCGTGCTAAATTCGAGAAGATCCTCACGAAAGTTCGTGCCGCCACCAAAGAAGGTCCTGACAAGAGAACCTGGGCGCTTTCGACTTACCACGCTGCAACGCGGAAATTCTGGGACTCGCTGGATCCCGCTCAGCAGGCAAAAGCCCAGGCCAAGGCTAAGTCGTACAATCGGGACGGTCCTCCACCTGAGATCAAAGCGCAGTAAGCATTCATCCACTCACGTGCCCGTTGGTCGCTCATTGATTGTCATCATAGGTTGGCTGACACTCATGTTGAGGCTGCCATGGTGAAGATCGTTGAATACCTTCACCGTATGTTTGACATGACAGTCATGATCATTGGGTCTTGCGTGGACAGCTCAGGGCATGGTGTCACTCGTTGGTACGTCGCCTTCTCACTTAACATCAACGAGCCGCTTGCTGATACCCAACCGCCGCGGTCAGTGTTGAGACGAAGAACGGTCATGTCCTCCCGATGTCTGCGTTAGGAGACTCTCGAATGCACCAGCTCAGTGAAGCATGGATCCGATTTGTCGAGGAGCCGCTATCAAATCCGGGCTGCATGCCGTGTAATGAAGATACCACTCTGTTGTTCGATAAATCTGGCCGTCCGCTGGTACCAAAAGCTGGCGCTACGGTTACTCAAAAGAAGAAGGCAAAGCGTGTTCGTCACTATATGAAAACAATATCTCGTATGTCGCATTCCCTCATGATTTCTGCGTCTTTTCTGATCTCCAATGGCAGTCTGCAACCGAAAAACCACAGTGATTCCTTGGAAGAAACTCACGGCGGACACGGCCAAGTACATTGCTCCCGAGTACCTCCCTACCAGGTTCACCATGAAGGATCCTTCTGATCTGACTTCTTTCGAGCTGGGTGCATTACTGGCTTACTGGGCGCTACGTGAGAGGGACGGCGTCACCCCTCTTGCATTCCATCCCGTTGAAGTAGACGGCGGCGATGACGAAGGGATGGAAACCAGTGATGACGACGATGAAGAGGAGAATGAGGCGGTCGACAACGAAGTGGAAGATGACGACAATCAAGTTGACTTTGATGGCGTTGAGGATAATGAGATCCAAGATGACGGGGGAGACGACGACGATGAGATTCAAGTTGACGAGGCGAACGACGACGACGATGAAAGGCCCCACGACAACAATGAGGACGAGAACAACGACCACGATGACGAGGAGAACGACGACCACGATGACGAGAGCATCAACCCCGACGTCGACGAGGCTCACAACTACGACGACAACGACAATGAAGAGGAGGAGGAAGGTGAATCGGAGAATATCGTCGATGAAGAGCACGCTGTTGAGGTGGTACACAGGCCTGCTTGTAGAGCCAAAGGTAAGGTGTCCTGTCCATCGCCTCGACTATCGGCTAACTATACCACCAGCCTCCATAGACAACTACGTTGATGAAGAGGATGAGGGCGACGCAGGGGTGACTAGCGGCAGCGACCAAGGTAAAAGTTGCCACTTGGACTCTGAATGACGTTGCTGAGTCTTGACCATGCATGATCTTAGTATTGAACAAGCAAAGTCGCAAACGAAAGTCCGCTCCTCTCCAAGCATCAGATGGCGGTTTGTCACCACTTCATTGAACCTCTTCGGTGTTTTGACTCTAATAGGCGCAGATAAAAAAAGGAAAGGTCCAGCATCGCACAGCTCACCTCTTCCTCGACAAGATGTGGTAAACGGTGCGTTCTACATCTGCCTTTTGTGGATGTTTGTGTCTGATGCAATGTGTCAGGCAAGCGGAGTATCAAGGATCTTCGTGGACGGAAGGAAGCAATGGGTCAGTTCCTTGAATCTCTAACGTTGAAGCCTACATTAAGTACGGATTTGTTTCGCAGCCGTGACGTCTCAAGAGGCTAGCACCACACCCCGGGGATCGACAAGGCTGTCGCCTTCAAAGGTTGAGGACACTGATTCCGCTCAGACGGAATTCCTGCGTAGTCTGTCCAAGCATGCAGAGTACCAGGCGCTCTTCAACTGTATTCAAGCATCCAAGGTGAGCCGTTATGGCGTTTTTTTTCAACTGTGGCTAAGATTGATGTATGATACCTCAAAAGGAGTACTACGAGAAGAAGCCCCAACCAACTTTTGGTCAATGGGATTACAAGCGTGCGTGGTGCCCCAAGGCCTTGTACCAGGAAGAAGGTCTCGATCGGTTTTTCGAGTACCTCCAACGCGACCCCCACATCGCCGCAGGAGGTGACCAGTTGACGTCCGTGTCTAACGTGACAACTATGGTGCTAGCCATTGGTATGGTCTTACGCGACCTGGCCTTTGTATGCTATTCTAGCAATGATGAAGACTCTATGCGCGAGGTGGGGGCGCCAGGTTATGTGAATGTCGGGTGCTTCGACGTTACACTCGAACAGAAGCTCCTTCGGGAATGTGCCCGGCTATACAGTGTTGTTCCATGGCCGGAGCAGACGACGTACGTGGTCCACTAGCTATTGTCATCACCCGTGCGATGAACTAACTGACGACCGAAACCCTGTTCAGCACCCTCACCCAACCAACCAAGGCCAAACCAACAAAGACCCTTTCGCCCCAACTTCTCCTTCCCGCAGTGCGATCCCTCAAGTATCTCCACCACTTGCTGAGCCTGTCAGGCTTCCTCGTCGATGATTCAAAATGTCTAGGCCCTCAATGGAAGACCCTTTGCCACGGGTGGGCCAGCTTCGAAAGCTTCCTGAGTTCTGATCGACTCTCCAGCGATTCATGCTATCCGAGCACGTTTGCCGGGCTTCCTACGGAAGCCCAGACATGGTGCCAGGTGGTAGCGAGTAAAGGTGACTACGACGAAGCCCAGTTGATACAGGATAGTAGCACGGTCGCAGCATTTGGCGAGTGGTTGCATGCTTCCATCAATGAAGCCCTGAGGTTGGACGTCTCTGAAGCTTTTTCCTCCTGTGAATTCCTCCAAAGAGGCGGCCAAGGTATTCTGGTGACTATGTGGGTCGCTAAAGTGTGGGGGCAATCGCTGAAGCACAGAGATGTGCTGAAAGAGGATGAGAGATGGATGTCCTTCATCTTAGCAGTCACTCGGCTAACCACGCTCCTTGCAGGCGGCTTGAAGAGCGCAAGATTGTGTGTACATGACGCTCTGATTTTTCTACCCCAGCTGATTTCATCTGTCTTTCTAGCGGAAATGAGGGTGGGCTTCGAAAGAGATCTGCAAAGTCGTCAGCTAGGGTGGTTGTCCCTTCAAGAGGTGTAGGGGGCCAAGGGAAGTGAGACGACTGGACTGGTGTGGGGACATGCAGGATTGTAGTGAGTAGAGATTGAAGTTGTTCGTTTGTTGGCTTGAACACGCTCCCTGTCTTCCACATCCAATGAACGCGCGTAATTTGAAAGGATGCCCACCGTTCTTAAACCAAACTTGATTGAGTGCTTTGGCTCATTGAATGGGATGAGAAGTAAGCGTTCTCTTTTGATTTATCGGACTTGATTTGCACAATTTTTCAGACGTTCCAGCTTCACAACGTCCGCCACCTGTGATTTTTATTCATCCGCTCGCCCTCGCTCCGATGTATCCGTTTGAGCCCCTTGTTGTTGCTCGCTTGGGGCTGTGGGGGTGCTAGCACGACAAGCTGTAAGTTGATCCCGCTATTGGTCCATTCATTATCACTTACAAACACGTCCAAAGGATGGTACCCTCAGACCAGTGGATCAGTTGGCAAGCTCAATGAATACCTACCGCTTGCGTAACTGATCCACTGGTCTGTGTCCGATGTGTTCGCGGGTCTAAGGATATCCGCGACGGCTTGCTTCTCGTGCTCAGCGGAAATCGAAATTTTGAGGGCAGGTACGTTTACTTGATTACAGGGGGACATTGCTTGAACTTACTCGAGGCTTGTTGTCGTTACTCACGAACCAATGGAAGCTCAACGAAACACACGACCCTATTGGGTGGTCTTTGTCCGTTATGAATTGCCGTATCATAGGGACTGAGGGACTTGGTTGGTTGGTCCTGTCCCTTCGCAGACGATCTGTGGGGTACAACATCTAGTTACCCAGGTAAGTTATATCAAAGTAGGCGAACACGAAGCAACACAAAATAGGGCGACAATAACCCTAAGTAGGTTGTCTCGCCAAAGGACTTCGAACATCGAATTTGCGAACTACACGGAGGAGGCACGGAGTGGGTGTCATTGGCAACTTTGAGTATCGGTAGTCGATGGCTAGGTGATTCGACGTAAGGTACGTGTTATCTCGAGGCAGAAAGTCATCTTTGACTTACTTCGTAGAGGTTGGTTCCCTAGCTCGTCCAAGGGTTCAATGAAGCCATGTCAAATGCGCTGGATCTCCTTGGTGGCATCGAGATACATTTGTAAGTGTTCTGATTAGTGGATGTTTAGCACATAATACTGACTGGGCGCGGTTGGCAGGTGGTGTTGGTGTCAGGGCCTTATGTGTCATACGAGCGAGAAGTCGAACGGTAAGGTGAATGGTGTTCAACGGATATCCGTGTGTATCTTGGTTCTTATGCTCAAAGGATATCCACCAACGGCTGGGTTCTTGTGCTCGATGAATATCCGCAAATGTGAGCGCAGATATCCGTTTTACTTCAAAATAGTGCCGTAATCTGAGGGAGCGGGTGGCACTGTACTCATGCTCAAGGGATATCCACCGCCGGCGCGAACTTGGTGTTGAATGGATATCGCGACATGAAGGCGGATATCTATCGAACTTGTGAGTACCGCCAGCGGCGGATATCCGTTGAATATAGGAACCACGGAACTCGCTGATGGGTTGCTGTACAGGCGAGGTTATAACTTATGGGTATAACTCTATACATGAAGTAAAAAAGTCGAGAGGTTCTGCAGTGACTCAGGTGCTGGTGAGTTCAACTTGGGTGTTGTATATGGATATCCACTTTCGGCTGAGTTCTCGTTTAGAATGGATATCTCCCCTCACGTCATGGATATCCATTTCAAACGAGAAGAGTGCCGCTGGTCTGGATATCCGCTGGCGGCGCAGTGGTTGTTTGAGATGGATATCTGTGGTCGCGTCATGGATATCTGTTTCAAACGAGTACAGTGCCGCTGGATATCCACCAACGGTTGGGTTCTTGTTTGAAATGGATATCTGTGGTCGCGTCGTGGATATCCGTTTCGAACGAGAACAGTGCCACTGGTCTGGATATCCAGACCAGCGGTGGATATCCATTTCAAACGAGTACCCAGTCATTGGTGGATATCCATTCAGCATCAGTGTGTAAGGCGTCGCTGACATCCCTGTCACTTTCAAAACAGTGCCACTGGCTTGAGAGAGAGGGTGGTGTTGTATCTGTGCCCGAGGATATCCACTGCCTTTGTAAACCTGGTGTTAAATGGATATTGCAAGTTCCACGCAGATATCCATGATCACTCTGAACCCCACCAGCGGCGGATATCCATTGAACATGAGGAGGTGGATGCATGTACGCTGGATGGCATTCACCTCCGCGACCACGATGGATATCCATTCACGGCGGCATCATTCTTATGTTCAATAGATATCCACAATGTGAGCGAATATATCTGTGTTGCTCTGAGTTCGTGCTCAAGGGATGAATCCACCGCCCGGCGCAAACCTGCTTTTTAATGGATATCGCGACTTGCAGGCGGATATCTATCAAACTTGTAAGCCGCACCAGCCGCGGATATCCATTGAACGTGAGGAGGTACATGCACATGCACTAGATGCCCTTCCTGTGCTTGTGCTCAACAGATATCCATGGCGCCGTGGTTCCCATGGTCAATGGATATCCACACTGTGAGCAAGCTGTGAGAGTGGATATCTATTCCACAGGAAATTTATGCCAGTGAGTTGATGCAAAATGGCGCAGATACCCCCAAACAAGCTGTGTGAAGAAGCCTACAACTGTGAGGGATACGCGGTGGATAATTTTATTGTTTATGGATATCCTAAGTATTGCACTTTTAACCGATGGATATCCTTCACATTGGCGCCGGTGGCTGGGTTGTGTAGCGGAGATATCCGTCCGCTGGAATGTCAATCGTGTATATCCATACTGAGTGGGCTGGTGTGTGATCTTCCCCCGATCGGCGCTCCAGATCTTCACCCTGCCATTGTAGGTGACAGAAACGATCCGATCCCCGGACGGACTCCACGCAAGTGACGTCGAGTCTCCAGAATCTTCCAACTCGATTGCCGTGTCGTCTGCCAAATTCCAGACTTTGATGGATCCTACATTGATCCTGAACGCCAATCGAGAGCCATCCCTCGAGAAAGCAAGGTAAAAGATCCCATAGTGCCCGCCTTTGAACCTCTTGTCCACCTTCCATTGATCTCCCTCCCGTCGCCACAGCTTGATCCAGCCGTTCCCATGCCCCGTTGCTAGGGTGTGGTTGTCGGTGGAGAAGCATTGAGACTGGATGTCACCACTGTCGTTGGGATCCTCATCGTCAGTACATTTGGTGGTTGAGGGCGGCTGCGTAGTGGTGTCAATGATGCTGACATCCTCCCCATTCTCAATGGCAATATGTGAACCATCACCGGAGATGGTTGAACCCCCTTGTCGAACATTGGCGATTTCGTTGGGAGGTTGAGTGGATCCGTCCCAAATAAAAATGGATGTTGTCTTGTCATGGCCTGAGGTAAATATGATTCGTCCTGGTTCCTGGATTGAGAAAGCCGCACTCTCTATATAACCATACCCCTCTTTGCGGTATCTGAGGCACGCTACACGGAGGATCATTAAATGTGGCTTGATATACAGACGAACCGGCTCACCAAATGGATGGAGAACTTTCAGAAAGTTATCTCGGTATCGGCAAATTTCAGAGCCCGATGTGACGGATTCGAACCAGGCAACAAACCACTCTTGCGATGCTTCAGGAAATCGACGGCTGAGCTAGACACCAAGCTACAACGCACGAGGCTCTGTTCACGCACGGAAAAGCCTCAGCCGCACTCGAACCTACTGATTCGCAAGTGACTTCCATTGCGATGTTACCTTCACGCTGACACCAGACTCGTCTTTCTTCGTAGCTGCAAGGCTCCATCGATGCACACGACACTACCATATGTTAAGAAGACATGCGGGTACGCACGATCTTTCGTAACCAGAACCACCGGTAAGGCATCCACCATCTCCCGTTCAATTGATCTTCAAAACGACAAGTCCAACCTCCTTCCGACGTCTTTGCGCTGATGCTCCCATGTCGTACAGGAGGACTTACCCGCGGCGTTGTCCATGTGTACCTTCAACTTTGTAGTACCTCTCTACACTGTCTCATCTTCCTGCCTCCTCGCATAGTTATCGTGTACTTGTATGCTCTACTTAAACATGAATATATCTTTTTCCTTCCCTTTTTGTGTGCTTTCTGAGTGCTTTTCAATGCATTTTTAGTACTTTCGTGACGATCTTTCAGAAGCCTTCCACAAGCCACCAGTACTTTCAAAGGCCTTCGGGAGGCGAAAGACCTACCTTTCAAAGCACCCGCGGCTTCTGTCCTTTCGTGGCTTTAAAAGCCCTGAAAGCCCTGAAAGCTCAATTTTCCGTTTTACTGATGCGGTGCCGCGCCCCGTACTTAGTTGTACCATGCTCGTACTTGTAGTTCATTCATCAATGTTGTACTCTGTGCTATATGCCTCCTATGTCCACCCTTGCCTCATAACCAAAAATCAATGCATGCAAACTATGATCTCGTCTGAACAACCTTGGAGCCTGACAATTATGACTTCAATGCACGAACTGTACCTTTGTCCCACCTCCTTCCCTCAGTGAGGCGGTCAGCATTGAGGAACTCCATGTTGACTCCATGACCCGTGTCGGTGCTGTTGTCGTCTCCGTTGTCAATAGCCCAACCTCATCCAAAGTATAAACAAAAGGGTCGCATACAAGGTGATAAATGGAGTAAAAATCATTCTACAGGCGACTCATCTCCCAGGGCCACATCTACATCCCACAGATGGAGCGCACCATCCTCGCCTCCAGATACGAGCCGCTTCCCATCCGGCGAGAACGCAAGCGACAAAACTCTCTCACCAATATCAAACTCCCAGATCTTCTGCCAGTTATCGCATTGCCAAATCCGTATCCTGCGGTCTACGCTCCCCGTCGCAAGCACCTGTCCATCATCCCGGAATGCCAGACACTCAATTGGACGATCATGGGCTTTGAACGTGTGGATGATCTTCCCCCGATCAGCGCTCCAGATCTTCACGCTGCCACCCCAGGTGCCAGAAACAATCTGATCTCCGGAAGGACTCCAGGCAAATGACGACGAGCCTAGAGAATCTTCCAACTCGAGCACCGCATCATCCGCCAAATTCCAGACTTTGACGCGGTAAGCATCGAACGCCAATCGAGAGCCATCCCTCAAGAAAGCAAGGCGATAGAACCTGTCATCCCCGCCTCTGAACCTCTTGACCACCTTCCATTGATCTCCCTCCCGTCGCCATAGCTTGATCCAGCCATTCTC
This sequence comes from Pleurotus salmoneostramineus, assembly GCA_002583695.1. Classification (NCBI taxonomy): domain Eukaryota; kingdom Fungi; phylum Basidiomycota; class Agaricomycetes; order Agaricales; family Pleurotaceae; genus Pleurotus; species Pleurotus salmoneostramineus. Next base: position 11,665 of record BEWF01000230.1, read on the forward strand.
ATGCCCCGTTGCTAGGGTGTGGTTGTCGGTGGAGAAGCGTAGAGACGAGATGATGCCATTGCCGTTGGGATCCTCATCCTCAGTATATTTGGTAATTGAGGGCGGGTGCGCGTTGGTGTCGATAATGCTGACATCCTTCCCATTCCGCACAGCAATGTGGGAACCATCATGGGACATTGTTGAGTAGTCCCCCAGGACATCTCTTGCGACATCTTTGGGAGGTCGAGTGGATCCGTCCCAAATCAAAACGGACATTGTCGCACGAGGGCTGGTGGCAATTACGATTTGCTGGGGATCAACCGACGAGAAAGCGACGCCATATATGTATTCATCAGCTTGCAGATTCCCAAGGCACGCTAAGCAAAGATCAATACCCAAAGGCTTGTTCCAGAGATGCTACGGCTCACCAAACGGTTGGAGAACTTTTATGAATTCATCGCGGTATTGGCGAATTTTCGAGCCCCACTGGTAGACTTGAGAAACGACTGGGAGTCGAGCGGTCGTTGGAACAAGTCGCGCCTGGGAGAGGAGACGTATCAACATCTCCTTGAGTTCCAGTGTCATCGCGGCGAGTGTTTTGTGGTGAACAGCTACACCGAGCGCTGTCAGGAGAGTCCCTCCCGCATCGGGAACCTCAACAAGCGAAGCTAAACGTGTTTCTGCCCCTGGTATGAGTAATAACTACAGCATAATTGTAGGATGAGTCTCACTGTCGTTCAAAAAGGACTGGAGTGTCATCAGCGCCCCATTAAAGCCATAAATGTCCCTGCCCAGCATCTCAAATGATATGCAGGCCTCAGCTAATGAAACAAGAGCATGAGATGCGTTCTCGAAGGGATCTTGCTCGATGATGTCGTGGTTAGCATGGAGGGCTTCCCAATTTGCAAGGGGGAGTGCGGCGCTGAGTGTCGCTTGCGGGCGATATGGCACCTCAATGTCTCTGACAGTTCCCAGGTTCGTAGGGAATGCGCCTGGAATTGGCTGGGGGACGTTGGAGATGAGAACAGGTTTCTGATTGAGTACGGATTGATGAATTTGTTGCCCGACTTGGATCGTCCTCCCCGCCCAACAATGCGGACTGAGTGAGATTTGTCAGTGTTGATTGGAGAGCAGGATTCAAGGCGACTTACGATGAAGTGATACTATGTTCATCCGCATATGAAAGGGAGGGAAACGGAATCAACTCCAAAATATTCCAAAACCCTCTGAGCGATTCTGTAAGGCGTGGGGGCTCCCAAACACCCTCGTATGCCTCAATTCGCAGACCGTAAGTGATAGCTTCATACGTTACCCATCGAAGGGCAGGTCCAAAGTTCTTCAGGTCTTCGTTGAGGGTGTTTCCGCCCCCGCTGCAGTGGGCAAGGTATGTCGGCCGGTAGACACATCAATGAAGGCTCATCACGTACATATCTGAATGAGAACCAGCGAACCAAACTTCCTTCACGTCTCCTGCATCCCCATCACGAGGTCCCAGCCCTCCATTAGCGAATTCGGGTTGAAATTTGACACGGCATTCATCGAGAGCTAATGCATGTCGAAACGCGCAGACATGGCCCATACCGGACACCGTCTCGGGCAGGGATTTTCCGCGGAAGACACCGATAGACGAGACAGTATCCCTTGATAACAGAGGTCATTAAAACAATATAGAATCCTATTCAAGAATACGTACCAAGCACCGATGAAATGAACTTTTACGCCCTTGTGACAGAGCGCCTTCTTAAATTGGCGACATAGCTTCTCCTGCTTGAGCCGACGCTGTTCTTCCTTCGACATCTCTCCGCCCCCCGAGCTTCCATCACCACCAGAACCAGATTGCTTACGCTGGGTACTCTCCATGACAGATGAGTAGAGTTCGTAGGCGCTATGAAGCAAAGGTGAGATTGAAACCCGGTGATAGGGCAAAAAAACTTACAAAGGAATCTGTCTCTCGTTTCCTTTATGAAGGAGACCAACCTAGAAGAAACCAAATCGGCGTTAGAGAACATGGGTATCCTCAGATACAACTGAGACGGCGGACCTTCTCAATCATGCCTGCGATTACACGAGCTTGGTAGGCACCTCGGGAAAAGCCTGGTTGTATATCATTGTTAGTTGCGTCGTCCAACCAGTCGAAGCTTGGGTACTCACCAAAGAGGAAGATGTGGTCACCCGGCTGATAGTTTTCGGATAGCCATTTGTACGCGGCATGTATGATGTTCTCAAAGTTCCTGGAGGTAAGAATGAGCATCGAAAAATGCCACGACAAGCAGAGAGACCTACCACGCAATCGCGGTATCAATCGCGTGATAGATGACTTGCTTGAGGTAGCTCAACGACTTGAACGACGGTGGAGCGTAGGTTCCAATGCCACTATCGTAGTAGACCATTTGGTCCCCGTCTTTGATGAGACGACTGAACAGTTCAACGACGTTGGTAGACTACGCTCACAGAGAAGGGTTAGAAAACGCAGGGAGATGAGGAGAGAAGGAGGACGTACGTGCTCGCTGAACTGGTTAGCGGTTCCATCAAGGTTCACAACCAAGTTGCGCCCTTTTCCTGTGTGGATACAGAGCGTGCGTCGGACAGTTTGAGGATGAGTGGCAGGAGAAATAGTGGGAGGAAGGTCCTCTTTCAGGTCGCCGACCTTTGTTGGACGAGAGGACATGACGGGGGGAAGGAAGCGTCCGTGGATGGGAAGGAAGGAAGCTTGTCGGTATATAGCAGCTCTCTAGCGCTGGAGAATCAAATGCACTGCGAGCTGGCAGACCAGACCTCATGTAAAACACGCCTCTCGGTCCGATAGGTGTTACCTGAGCGTTTCGATGAGATGAAAGGAGGGTGGGTTGAGGCATGAAATTGATGGATGAGCCGACTTCACATCTCACAGAAGCCACGACGCTACATGCAGCAGTGATTGACGCTGTCAGGATTGAATATTGATCCATCACGCGAGATTGACGGCAATAGGGTGGCTACGAATTCAAGGTTCATGATCTCTACTTCAGCGAGATGGGACTTACGTTTCATGGTTCAACGTTCAAGGCTCGTAATAATCAACCATAGGAAATCCAAGGATTCACCAGAACCCCCCATCTCCGTAACAACGACGCTGAAGCTTCACAGCATGCGGGGTTCAGTATTTCTACGGTACTTGGTTGAGAAATACCTTGAAAAGACGCCGTGTAATTGCTTTGTACTTCAGCGACGTTTTCCCGAAATTTACTAAGAAAATGTGCTTCAAACTTTCCTTAAAAGGCAAATTTGGTTTCGGTACTTCACGCCGAAAGATGCTGAACTTACTGGCAGAATACTCTGGGTATTTTCAGCGTTATATGACGAAAAATACTGATCATTGCGCGGTGTGAAGTGAACTTCGGAAATTTCTCAGCATCAGTGTGTTCTCGGCGTGGTGGATGGGTGATGGTGGTGGAGATGGGCGTCAGAGTTGACCTTCTGATCCAGCTGTCATAGAACGGCTGCTAGAATTGCACATTTCGCATCGCGAACGCACCGTTTCAACACCACCTACTCCATGTTTTGTCTATGTTGGTCGAGAAGACATTCCAAAGGAGCTCTGGTGTACGACGGCCACTGAGTAGAAGAGGAGGTCAGCGTTCAGTAAAACATTGAATGACACTGCAGAGATGTCATTAGGGACGTTCAAAGTTCGGGTAACGACCGTTTCGAAACGGCCAAAACAAAATGTTCAGTTCGCCGAGAAGACCGGGGCATTACCGCCCACTCTGGCGCTAACGAGCGGGGCTTGTCGGACTTTGAACTGTGTTTTGGCGCGTCGCGTATCGACTCGACCGTGTATCCATCCCCTCGCTTCCCTACAGGTACCTCACGTAAATACATCTAATCTTCACACTCGTTTATCTACCGAAACATGCCTGGTGCACCTAAGACACCCCGAGAAACCTTGGAGGCCGAGCGCGAGGCCCTCCAAAAGCAAATCAAGAGCAAGGCTCAGAAATCACAGCGCAGCGCGGCAACGACAACGGTCAACGACGAGAACAAGGAAAATGCGGAGGCTGGGAAGGATGGAGATAGCAGCAACATTGAGTAAGTCCCTTATTATCCCCATTCCGCCCCTTGAGCTAATTCAATCAGTTGGCAGAAGCCCAACCAGTTTCACCTCACTGAGGCGCTTCTCACCTTAATCGAGGAGACTCCCAAGTACCGCCAGCTCTTCGGCTTCGCCACGGATGGTGAAAACGTCAACAGCGAGGGGCTGAAGAAGATTGGTGCATGTCGCAAGATGGTCCCCACCCTGTTCCCCAAGAAAACAGGCAGTGATATTGAGAAGGCAGCGCAGAGCATCAACAACCGAATTCGAACGTATGTCCATCCCATAGAATCTGCTCCGCTGCTGGCTTACTTGTCCTGAACAGTCTCAAGACTGAATACTCGAAGAACAAGGCGAAGTTGGGTCAGACAGGACATGGGTTGGTCATGGAGGGCAGACAGTCGGAAATTGAGAAGGACACACCGATTGCGAATGCTTGGGGTATGTCTCCTCACCTTTACAACACCAATAGATGGCTGAATACCATTTCAGATGCCATCCAGAAGAAGTTTCCATGGTATAAACGACTGCATCTCTTGCTGTCGGTTAGCCCCATATACGATCACTCCGCAGTCGCAAATAGCTCCACCTCCATCCATCTTGATGTCCTGAAGCCCAAGTCGTCTGGGGTAGATAATGAAGCTGGTGACACACCAACCACCCCGGTGCGTCTGTTACTCGATTTATGATCCACTCCATACCAATCCACACTCACCTAGGCTACATCTGCCCTTGTCCTTGATGATTTACTCACCTTCGAGGATGATACAAGTTTCAATGGCTCCCCTGCCCCCTCTCCCCCTCGCTGCAGCTCTCCGATAACTCTACCAGCCACCCCTTCCCAAAGCGCTCTCCCTATCAAATCAACCCCGCCTCCATCAGCTCCTTCCAAGACCATCCCCCAGAAGCGGAAGAGCCCGTTGGATACCCTCCGTGACGTCAATGAAGTCACTCAAAATGCGCGGATCCGACTTGCGGAGATACAGGCGGATAGTAAGCGTTTGCGAGCAGTTGAGCGGGCTCAATTGAAGGAGAAAGAGCTTCGTCATCAAGAAGCACAGCGTCGTGAGGACCGAGAGCATGAGCGTGCGATGCTTCAGATGCAGATTCAGCTTGCGCAGGCACGGGGTGGTCAACCCTTTCCCCCGCCTCAACTTTTCAACGGTAACTTTACTTTTGGTAATGATGGTTTGCCCAACTAGTCCTTCCATCGTCATAGTCATATACTCATACCCCGTCACTTCTTAGACTAACGTACATAGTATATCATTCTTCATTAGTATATATTTTTACTACAACTCTCTATTCACCCGTATATGCTCCTCTAGTGCTTCTTTCAACGCCTCTCGTTTAATCTTCCCATCGATTAGAGCCAGTCTCTCATTTTCATCATACCCCGCTTCTTCATTGGACAATAAATCAGCTTGTGTGTCTTCCTCATCTTGTCCTTGTCCTTCTTCAGCCATAAGTTGCCGACCTTCAATATAGAATGAGTTTGATTCAATTGGTATTTCGCTTTCATGTATCATCGCAAAATTGTGTAGGTGAATGCAGGCGATTATCCAGAGTGTTGCAAACTTGAGGGCTTCTTCTGAGTTGATAGCAACCCGCAACCCGCGAAGTGATGACCAGCGTCCCTTGAGGAAGCCCACACAGTGCTCGGAACGAATGCGGATATTTGAGACATAGTAGTTATGTGTGCCATTCATGGGAAGCGCACTACGTTCCGGTCTAAATCAGACACTGGGTTTGGTTTTGAGCCATCGGTTGGAAAATAGAGCAAACATACTCTTTATATGGTGCCTGACACCATGAACGCACTGGATATGCTGAGTCGCCCCAGACAAATTCGTTATTCGCAAGCAATGTTGTATGCTCTTTTGGAATGCGTGTTTGTTTCCATGCGGTGGCATCATGCTGGCTCCCAGGAAGCCCAACGCCATAGTCAATAATACGCAAATTTGGTGTTGAAATGAGCTAGGATTTCACAAATTAACTGTTCAAAAAAATTAAATAGAGGTGTCAACACTTACCTGGGTGTTGAGTGAGTAATTTGACTTTCTATCATAAAAAGCATTTCCAAAGTGCTTTGGGCGCTGGAATAGTGGAACCAACGTGCCATCAACCATACACCAACCGTCACGCCAGGCGGGGCAGGAGTGATCTTCAACCCATTGCTTGGCCTCCTCTCGTGCCTCATCTGATGGCCAGCTGACTGTCATGCGCCGAAACCGAGAGTCACATATGGCTGTGAGAACACGCCGGGTGATAATTGCAACAGCCCCAACTGAGACCCCAGCCCACAGTGAGACTTTGAGAATACTCGCTGCGTTACCAAAGTGTCCCAGACGAAACAGCGTGATTGCTAGCTGCTCTGGTATGGGTAACTGACCATTATTTGAGTCGCTGTTGAATACCAGATGTGATTCAATGGCTGCAACAAGTGCATCAAAACATGCTGGGGATATCCTCATATACGACCTAAATTTGTAGTGTTAAAAATGATAAAAAAGAGAGAACAACGAGTTATACCTGAAGATATCAGGAAACTCGCTGTGGTACGAAGTGAGGAGCATGTGCAGTATGATTTTGGACTTTGGGATGGTGCGGCGAGCCTCAAGATACCGCTCGGAGAAAAGCTCCTGAAGACATAGGAGTAGACCATCAGAGATGTCGAAATCCGGAGCGTCTGACATCGATTCATCAGAACTGCCACTGGTAGAGGAAGAGGAAGATGATGAAGATGACGAGCCACTGCTGCTGTCACTGTCATCAGCAGCATCAGCAGCAGTGATCACGGAGATCAAGTAGGCCGCCATGAGTTCTTCTGCCTCCTTTTCGCGCGGTGACTTCGAAGGCATGGCTTGTTACCTTTATCAGTCGCCCCGCACACCTTTTATACCTTATCGGCACCCTTGTAGACAACGGAAATGGCTTAAATTCAAGCTAAATGTGCGCTATATATTCTATATCGACTCAAATTCTACTAAGTCGATTAAAACCCCGACGTGGACCGTTGCGATTGTCAAAACGGGGCGTTCAAAGCTCTAACGGTCAGTAGCGCCCGTTAGCGCTCGTTACCCCCAAAATTCATTTTGTTTCGGCCGTTTCGAAACGGTCGTTACCCGAACTTTGAACGTCCCTATTTACGTATAGCAAATACCGCTCAGCATAAAGGATCTCACGGAAAATCAGGCTATCGAGTTGGGACAACATGGAAACCATGAAGCGGCGGTCTGGTCTCAGAGATCGCTATCTGTTCCATTCATGTCATGGACTGTGAGTTAGAGGGTTTCGAGACTCGAGAAAAGTACACACAGGTGGAATGGAAGCGGTCATAAAGTTGATTGGACGGCCAGGAGGCGACCATTCCCTTCAAGGTTCCCATCGGGAATGGGGTGAGAGATCGTGTTCAATCAGGGGAGCCGTGGGTTGGCATCAATGATGACACAAGTACATGAGAAGCTGAGAGATAGCAACAAGCGAGTCCGGTAGACAGAACGAGGGAACCGATTTTCAACAACGGAGACTCTTTTCCTTGGGCACTGCGAGGCGAAAATAAAACTGCCAGACGCAGCGGCTGGGACCGTGCTAGGCCCCAACTCGGACTACTAATCAGTATCAATAGTAATGGCAGCATTCAAAGGAAAGAGACATCAAGGACGACGATGAGAAAGAATGCTAACCATCTTTTGGCTCGAATTTGGAGGTGGGGGAGCCATATCACGCCAAAATAGGATTATAAAATCGCCAGAGAGCAAGACTAATTCTTCGAGCTGAGTCGCATCTATTGTAGAAAGGTCACTAAGCACGACTTTGGAATGTGTAGAGTAAAAGCGAGCGTGTAGGATTGGTGCAGAAAACAGAAAAGAGAAAAATCGGCCATTTCGGTCGAGGCCGTAGCCAACCAGCTCCAAACAAACCTTTTCCTCCACACCACCATCTCCCTCCGCTCGACGCTCGTACCTCTCAAAATCCCTTCTCTATGCTCATCTTATCCATCTCTCGTCCTCTCAAAGTCAACCTTACGCTCCTCCGAATCCATCGATAACCGTATCATTGTTATGGTGCGTGAAGTTTCTTATTTTTCGTTTTCCTGGCTGACCAACTCGCATTTTTATCTCTTTTCTTCTCTTAGGGTTGGCTTCGGGATCTCATCCTGGCAGCGTTACGAACCTATGCTCGTCGAAGGAACCTTCTGCTCCGCTCACAGCAGCCTACGTCGTCTCTGATACAGCTTTTTGAGGTTGGACGGTTTAGGACAGGGTTTTTCGGCGGTTCGAGTTCGTGGAGATGTCGAAAAGAGGTTAGCTTGAAAGGGAGGGGATTCTACGAGGAAGAAACTTGAAGACGGGAGGATGGCGTGGTTATTACCCCGAAGCTTTCGTCAGCGGAACCCTCCCTCCTTGCAGTTGAAACGCAGACCTTTTCTCCGCCGAAATCGGTCGAAAACGATGGGTCCTCGACAATCCACCTACCAACTAGTAGTGACCCGGCTCCCCTTCTAACCTGCGCTCCTCAATAACCAGCACTGCCATCATCTTTCTCTCTGCGTAGACGCTGCAACCAGCAAAGGTGTCAAGCCATCCGGGTACCAGCTCCTTCCACAGCACCTGACGCTCGTGCCCTCTCTCTTCTCCCCACCCAAATGGCCATCAAGTCCTACAATACGCGAAGCCATGCTGCTCTCCTCCACTACCGTACTCTGATCATCAGAGCAACCTGCTGCCAGCCTCGATGTCGATCTTCCATGCTGCGATTCAACTTGCTGCCATCCACAGGGGGCCTCCATATGGTCCTCGACCGACCTCGTTTAGCTACAGGAGGGCGGAGGGGTTGTAGACGGGATCCATGTACATGAATTTTCTCCGTCCAATCCATGGTGCGTGATCATCTCTGTTTCCTGCTCAACCTCTGGCTGACGAGCGACCGCCTCTTCTAGATTCTCCAGGCAAGCTCTCCGTTACAGCATACGCATCGATGCTGGACACAAGAATCGCTTCGAGACGAGCATCTCATAGGCTTGTTGCAGTGGAGGATGGCGGGTTCTTGGGCCGCTTTTTGGGGAGCTACAAGTTCAAGTCGGATGAAATGCAGATCGGGGCTGGCCGAGTATGGTCATGACGAAGAAGCTTTCGCGTTCGTGCACGACGCTGTTACCATCGCGCAAACTCGAGAGTCGGAACCTGCCGAGCTCCGCCGCCGCGAACCTCGTCTGCTTCCTCAAGGATCCACTACCATAGCTGCGAGGAAAGACGACGCATCGACCACGGACCCGAACAACTTCAGAACTATGGACATTTTCTCCACCTCCACCTTTGCCGTCATCACCACCCTTCATTCATCCTTGCGCTGCTTGTCCTCCCCCAAGACGGGCGTCAAACGACGCGCGTCCTCCGCCTGTCTTTCGACCAGGACATCTCAGAACCACCACAACTCGCCTCCGTATCTCAAAAGCAATGGCATACGAAGATACGAAGATGGGGGACGTCATCCCTATCGTCTTCTTCCCATCCTCCTCCTGCACCGGACCCTGCTGTTCCAAGCTCATTACCGTCACCGTAGGCGGTGGGTGCCCCTACCCCGTAGACCCTCTATGTGCGATAACGGTTCGCGGTCTCGATGTTGGCGCTCAGCCGACCTTCTTCGGCAGTAATGGGATACCCAATTGGAGAGGGTGTGACCAACCATGGATACCTGCGTACGAGAGTCTCCGTCACCCCCTCTTCATCGCAGCGTCGACGTCGATGGCAAGCCTTTCTGTGGAGTCTCGACCTCATGCAGGTCAACCACTTTCTGGATGGTTCCCTCTTGGCGAGCTACCTACATACGATCGTTCAAGCGTTCAACCATCGCCTACCGGCTCAGGTACTTTCTACTCCTGCGCTGCGAGCTCGTCATGAGGCTGTAACCAGCGATCAACCACCCAAGATCGACACACGTATTGTCCTTGGTCCGCAACGACTACCTCTCAAACCTTCCGTCCATCCACTCGGACTCCAACAAGGTCTACCCATATCATTGCTCCCGTCAATCTAGAGCATAGATAGCCCGTCGTCCTCGCTCGATTTGATATCGGAGGCGACTTCTCACTCCTCGACCTGTACTACGACCCATGGCTATGCCTGTGTATCCCGGGATTCAGTCGTTGTTGGTCTGTGGATGGGAAGTTAGGGTTTGGCAGGAGGATGGTCTGGATATGGATGTGGGTAATGGGTTCGAAAGCGGTTGGGATGGATGGCGAAGAAGACCGAGTCCGACCATTGGGATCAGCGCTGGAGCAATTTTATCTCCCTTAAGCTCCCCCTTCTCAACATCGACCTCATCGCCTGTACCTGCCATCTAGAGTACGTCGAACGTCACCACAGTCCAGACGAACATGGTGGTCACGTCGGTCGGCTCCCTACGCTTGTGCTGGAATTGTATTCACCCAGCCATTGGGTTTTTCGAGTTCGGAGCCGACGACCACAATCTTCCTCGAAGGAAACGTCGACGTCTAGCGTCTAGGTGGCTTGGGTTACTCGCAAGCCCAGGAAGTACTCGTCACGATCGACCTATTTGGTGTCAAGCTCGTCTTGACATCGTTGGGTCGTTTTGGGCTAACAGTATTCATCCTTCGAAGACGTCTTCGCGTTCCTCACATGCTCGTTTGGTCTTACATCTCCCTACCGTTACGTTCCTACGTATCAAGTTGCTAGACGCGTCATTCCTTGATACGATCGTTTGCTAGCCGTGAACTTGATCTGTATCTTTTTACTTCGGCCTGTTCGAAACGCTCGGACACGATTTTCTCTAATTCTACCTATATCATTACATTCGATGGACGCTTTCCATTACGGTCGAGACTTGCAAACTCTGTATGCCTACCATTACCTCCATCTCTTGGCCAACGAACTTCATACATCGCATCCGTACCTCCTTCCATAGATAGACGGACAGTTCTAGTATGTACATTTGCCCGAGACCCAGTACGTACAACGCTGCATGCCCGGATACAATGGTTAGTGCATATACACACCATATATGCGCTGGTAAGCAGCGACAGACGATGAGGAGGGTGCACCCGGTGAATGCTATTTCAGTTTTCAACGAGAACGACAGTGACGGGGATAAGCAAGGGATAGCGTATTGAGTTGTGTACGCACTGCGCAGCTGCCAGAGGAGGGAAGTCGACGCCGTGAAGGTTCTATTCCTGTGGCTGGATGAGAAACTCGAAGAGCGAGAAGAGATTGGTTCAAGGTGGGGATTGGAGTGATATAGATTCGTCGAGCGGAGGCGAGAGGTTAGATTCATCGCCAGGGTGGTATCGAGGATGGAAGATATCGATCAGAGTGCACGGTCATAGAAGCACGGACGTTAGGAATACGGTCAGAGTGACGAAGGTGGATGACGTGCTAGCAAAGGGACAGAGGTAGGGAAGAAAGGTTGAGACTAATAGCAAGGAGATGATCGGGTTCGACTTTGCCACGGAACCGCAGAGGGAAGAGATCCCGTGGAGAGTGGAAAGTCCGAGGACGAAGAGTGCGGGGAAGAAGACGTCATTCGATCGATTGGTTGCGGGCAGTTGAGCCGCTCTCATCTTTTTCTCTTCTTCCCACCAACGAACTCGTCCTCTTCCTCATCGCCATCGCCGACGCCGACACTCTTTCACTTGAGAAAAAGAGACTTGAGAAAAACGATTTGCTCGGCCATTTCGGTGGAGGCTGTAGCCAAGCACGACCAAACAGCTCTTTTTTCGTCCCATCGAAATCCTTTCTCTGTGCTCATCGCATCCGTCAATCGATACATCATGATAGACCTCATCATTCTCAAGACTCTTCAATAGCTGTTTCCTTGCTATGGTGCGGTTGCTCTGGCTTTCCCGGTCCTCTGACTGATATGCTTGCCCTCTTCCTTTTTCTTCTTCTAGACATCGTCTCTTCCGACTTGGAGACCCTATATTGACGGGGTTACACACGTACACCCGTCAGAGGAACCCTCCGCGCATACCAAAGTCGTCTACCTCGTCGCGGATGTGGATTTTGGAGGTCGGAAGGTTTAGGGCAGGTTTCTTCGGATGGTTCGAGTTGGTGGAGATGTCGAGTAGAGGGAGTTTCGGTTCGGAATTGGTGGGAGATATCCTCTCAGGCCTGTTCAGCGCCATCACCAACTACGTCCTCACCGCAATCTGTCTCATCCAGCACGCGCGTCGAGTGACGCGCCTATCCCATCCAAGAGGCCTTGCTGCCAGCGCCCTCTCTTTCCTCCTTCGACCTGCAATACGATACAAGCGCGCAGGAAGACATGCTCCTCTCGTCACCTACGTCACCAAAGATCGCCTGGAAAGCCTGCCACCGCCATCGATATCGAGATCACGTACCACGCTTCGATTTGCTGCCATCCAATGGGTCGCGCACGCGTAGTCATGGCTCGAGCTCGTTGTGCTGCGCTGCGATGGTTGGATTTAGGCGGCGATGAAGCTGACTCGCGTAATCCATCGTGCGTAACCATTTCTTCTTCCTCCTCCGGTCTCTGACTGACACCTCCGTCTTCTCCAGCTTCTCTTCGGTACCCTTTGGTCGCAGCTCATACATCTACGCTAGCTACAGCAATCGCTTCATATTGCTCAACGCTTCGGTTAGCTACCTCTACGCGTCAGATTGGAAGCTCATGGAGATAGACCGGTTCATGGTTGGTTACTGGCGAGGCAAGTTCAAGTCGAACGGGATGTAGAGGGGATGTAGAGGAAGATTTGAGGTCGACTTGATATCGAAGAAGACGCTGGAAGGTTCGAACATGGTGCTGCTACGACCACCCGGCCTGACCGCCACCGTGACGTCGTCTCTTTCCTCATGGCCATCCATCGAAACCTCGAAGAGATCCAACCCACTTCGACCGACTCAAGGAACATGGACGTCATCTCCCCCTCCTCCTTCAGCTTCACGTCTACGAGCCCCCCTCATCGTCCACGTCCACCGCTGCGCTACTCTCCTCCTTCAGGATGGGCGTCAAATCCGCATCTCAACAACGATGGCGTACGAAGATGGAGGCGCGTCATCCCTATGATCTTCCTCCCGTCATCCACAACAACCTCGACCACCAAACCCCTACTCTTTCGCGTCCTCCGGCGTCAATGGTAACCCCGCATATGGCCGCTTTGTAGAGCTGCTCTATGAGCGTATGCGCAGCATACTCGATGTCGACGGTCGTCCCACTGTGGTTGGATGGTTCGTTCGCGAAGGGCATGTGTGATGGTCAGCAAGTCGGAGATGGTATGGGAGGGAGGATAGGTACGATGATGAGGTATCAAAGGATGATCCATCGACCATGGAAATCGTCGTCCTCTCCTCCTCGCTGCGCCAACGTCCTCGATGCAGAGCTCTATTCGTCGATCCCCCGTGTTATATACATCTTCTCCCCTCCTTGCCATTCCCTCTCCCAGAGGTACCACCCTGTCGACGTCCAACCATATCGTCGTAGCTCGAGTGCTCCGTGCCCAGACATTGTGGGCTCGTCACCAGCCTGTAACCAGCAATCAGCCACCCGAAGTCGACTTCGTACTGGTCTAAATCCATCACGACCACTTCTTACAAGCTCCGTCTCTTATCCACTCGTTCAACGTTACCAGTGGATTGGACGCAGTTCTATCCATACCCTCCGCATCTCCGAGTCTCTGTCAATTCAGAGCAACGAAATCTCAGGCAATATTGCCCGAGGCCTCTTGCTCTTGAACACACGTTTACGACTATCCAAGTGCCGCACGTCTTGGTCCTCGTATAGCTGCAGATCGCACCTTGCCTTCGTGGAAGATATGCTGGAAGGAGGCTATGGACACGGGCATAGAGATAGGACGGGTGTGGGACGGGCTCGAGCGAGGTCAGAACCGATGACGAAGACGAGTTTATGGATCAGCGCGTGTGCCTGTTGGATCAACCTTCCCCTCTATCCTCTCAGCAACGACTTCGGCAATGCTACCTCACAACGCGGCACCTTTCAATGCGCGTTTCGGCTAGCCAATCAGCTCCCTACGCCCGTCTGAATTCGAGCGCGGAGGCTTACTTGCCTTCACTAGGAGGAAAACCTGAGTGATGCTGGACAATTTGGCTTTCGAAACAGCTACGGAAGGTCGACGGTACACCGCAGATGCGTGACCAGGCTGCCAGTGCCATTGTCATGTCGTCACATCCATCTTGCGGCTTCGATGCCTAGAGGACGTACTCGTGACTCGGTTGACCTTCTCAGTGACCAGGTTCTTAGATCCATCCCCTCTGACTCGAGGTCCTGCGCTTGTTCATCATGAACTGCTCCTTCCTCCGTACGTAGATCTAGACTGTTCTCTCCTACACATACTCTGCACCTACTCTACATATCACATGGACATCGCCCCCACACGGACCCGTTCTCTACATATCGTTTACCTATCCCTCTTTCTGGACTTTCGGACTATGTCGCTACGCTTCTGCTGGTTGCATGCTGTCCTCCACCTACCTTCTGATACGTACTCCATACGTCACGTCCACAAAACCATCTCCAGCTCGCGGGACAGCTCTAGCATACAGACTCTATGCCAATGGACCTAAACAGAGTATATACGATGGGTTATAGCCGGAGATGGTGTCGGCGCATATACGTACCCTTTATGCGTCCGTTGCGATACAAGATGAGGACGAAACACTCTTGATGAAGGCTGTCTGACCACGGTCGGACAACGACGAGAACGACAGTCGCAGGGGGGAGGGAAGGGATGGAGTGTATGCAATGGACAGCTGCGCGAAGAGGAATGTCACCGTCGTGAAAGTTGCATTCATGTGGTTTGAAGCGAAGTTCAAAGAGCGCGAAGCGAGTGGTGGGATTGTGTATCGAACGAGTATGATATCGTCCAGCAGAAGCGAGAGGTCAGATTCATGGTCGGTGTCGTAGTGTCCATCCAAGAGACTGGCACAGAATACGGTCGAAGCGGCGAAGGGGGACAGAGACTAGGAATCAGGAAAGGTCAAGGGACTAGGAGCGAGGAGCTGAGAGGACTTGAATCGGGTTCGACTATGCCACGGAACCGCAGAGGGAAGAGATTCCGTGGAGAGTGGAAAGTCCGAGGAAGACAGGTGTGGGGAAGAAAACGTCATGTGATTGGTTGTGGGGAATCGAGCCCGTGCTCTCTTTTTTTCTTTCCTGGTCCCACCAACGAACTCGACGCCTTCCTTCTTTCCTCATATTCGTCCGA